>JAMXBB010000010.1:42525472-42544147 GCA_024138015.1 Lumnitzera littorea
CCCCCCCCCCCCCCCCCCCCCTTCTTTGGCACCACTTGACCAAGACTCACCCACTTGCTATCCAATATGGGATAAATGATCCAACTTCAAAGTAGGGTTGGGTCATCCCTGTAGTTAGACTATCGATTTGCATTCATCTTTCATAAGAATCCAATGCATACAAACCAATGGATAAATCCTATGAATGTCAATAATAGTCCAACCAATGGCCTCCTTATGCTCTTCAAGCACTCCAATAAACTTTTTCTCTTGCTCTTAGGACAAATCTGCTAAAATAATGATTGGCAGTGTCTCGTTCTCTCCAAGGTTGGCATACTTAAGATGAACTTAATGCTAACTCTTAACTCCTCAAATCTAGATGGCCTTAGCTAAACTCCTATAGCTTTACCCACCAGTGAACTCTCAATGACCTCATCTTCAATACTCTCCCCTAGGATCACTACTCTCTGATCATCACTCTCGATCAAATCATGCTCAATACTATCCACCACATCATTTTCCCACATGATCTCATCTCCTTCTATCTTAACTCTCTCCTAACAATCAACCGTATCATACATGACATTAAGCTCATCCTCATCATCATTACAATCGTACACTAACACATGTTTATCATATCCACTCATCCAAAAGTGCTCCTCTCTAAACTCCTCTACTAACTGATCAACTAGGTCTACTTGGAAGCAAGAATCACTTTCGGCTAGATGTCTAAAAGCTCTAAAAACATTGAATGTGACTTGTTCATCCTTGACCCTAACTGTCAACTTTCCTTCCTCTACATCAATCAAGGCATTACTAATGGCTAAGAACAGCCTACCCAAGATCAAAGGTATCTCCCAGTCCTCATCCATGCCAAGAACAATGAAACCTACTAAGAAGATAAACTTGTCCACTTTCACCAATACATCTTCCATAATCAACCTTGGATGCTTAATACTCTTATTGGCTAATTGCAAAGAAAACATGGTCAGTTTACATTCTCCTAGCCCTAATTTCTTGAATATTGAGAGGGGCATAAGATTAATACTCACTTCAAGATTGCACAAAGCCTTATCAAAATAAGAGTCTCCAATGATACATGGGATAGTGAAGCTACTTAGATCTTTCAACTTGAGAGCAACTTATTTGGAAGGATAGCCATACACTCTTGAGTTAACATCATAGTCTCAAGATCAACTAGCTTCCTTTTCTTAGTGAGGATGTCCTTCATAAACTTAGTGTAAGAAGGCATTTGCTCAAGTGCATCCATGAATGGGATACTAATGTGCAAATTCATAGAAACTTCCAAAAACTTAGAAAATTGATTATCCAATTGCTACTGCTTCAACCTCCTAAGGAATGGGATGGGTAGGACATATGGCTTCACTTCTGGTTTCTTCTTCTCAATGTCTTCCACCTCACTTTTCCTTATATCTCCACTTCTTGATTACTCACCCTCCATTCGCTTTCTCTCTACTCTAAAAGCATCATCCTTCTTTTCCCAAACTTCCTACTCTCTTGCTTTATCAACATTTCTTCCTTCTTGCTCAATTGTTTTGTTTTCTCCACTTACCCTAACTTGATATTGATTTTTCTTTTCTAGCTCCTTCCCACTTCTCAATGTGACTACTTTCACCTCTTTCTTGGCATTCTTTTTAGTGTTACTAGGAAAGGTACCTCGAGGATGGCTACTAAATGATTAGGAGAGTAAGGCCAATTGCTTTTACAAGTCTTAGATTATGGCTTTTTGGTTTTGAGATTCTTATAGTAAAGTCTTTAGCAGCTCCACTAAAGTGTCTTCTTTCTCTTTTTTCTTAGGTTGAAATGTCCTTTGTTAAGCCATAAGTGGGGCTCTAAGAGCATTTCTATCTTTCAAAGCAAAATTTGGGTAGTCCCTTTATCTTGGATTGTATGTATTCGAGTAGGGATTCTAACTCTCTACACCTTTATTAAACTTATTTACAAAACTTGCTTGTTCCATATGTAAGCTTGAACTAGGAGAGTAGAAATCCCCTAATGAAAATTCTAGAAAGCCTATAGGAGGACCTCTAAAAGGCATACCACTCTTAGGTGGACCAAAGCTTGGGGCTACCCCCTACATAGGTTGCATAAAACTTAATTGAGTTGTAAGAGCCACTACCTACACTTGAAGCTTAGAAACAATATCCGATTCATGCACAATAGCTACTTACCTTGGCCTTACTCTCTCACTATGCTAGTTAAAGAATTAAAGGACATCTCTTCAAAGAGTTCATGGCTTGTTCCGCATTCTTCCACATCAAACTACCTCCAAAAGCTGCATCTGTTATCATCCTCAATTGATCACCCAATGAATTATAGAAAGTGTGAATCAACTAGTGCATAGGTATATAATGATGAGGACAATGCTAAAGCAACTCTTTGAATCTTTCGCACACTTCATAGAATGTCTCTTCTTCATACTAGCAAAAGGAATTGATCTCATTTCTTACTGGATAGTCTTGTTAGGTGGAAAGAACTTTGCTAAAAGCTTTTGTGCCAACTAATCCCAAGTTGTAATTAATTGTCTAGGTAAGGAGTTTAGCCAACTTCTTACCTTATCCTTAAGAGAAAAAGGAAATAGGCAAAGGCGAATCGCATCATCTGATACTCTATTTCTCTTGAGTATAGCATAAATCTACAAGAAGTTCATCAAATGGTCATGTAGGTCTTCTAAAGGTCTAACTCTAAATTGATTTACCTACATCGTTTGTATTAATGATAGCTTTAACTCAAAGTTAATCCCTTGAATTGCAAACCACACAACAGCTTGTATGGCTCTCTCAACAATGGGCATAACATACTCCCACAATGGTCTTGCATCTTCATTTTCACCAACAATCTATCAATTTTGCCCATTATTATCATCTCCATTATGATCATCTTTATTTCCATTACCTTCTATGATTCTCAATTTCTAAAAATTTGCTCTTCTTTCTCTTAAACATTGGTGAAATGTTCACTCAATTTCAAGATGAAAAAGAAAAGTCAAATCAGGCACTCTTTCACCAACCATACATTAGCAAAACCTAAAGGAAGAATCTTTTTGGCTTTTCTCAAAAATTTTTCAACTTTGTATGGATTTTTCTGAAATTTCAAATCTTTACAAACTAAAATAACTAAAAGCTTTGATAGACAAATCCCAAAATATAAATAAATTGAAACGTTACACACTATAGTAAACAACCACTATCTAATATCAAAAGCAATAAGCAAAAACATGGTTGCACTAAGAAAGATACATAAAACACAAGAAAGATGATAATGAGATAGGATTGGAATTTTTGTTTTTCTATATAAAGTACATAATTTAAGGTAAGAAAACCACACAACTAGCAATATTAGTGAAAAATTAAAGGTCTAAACTATCAAGAAATTAAATTAAACTGAATTTCATTGAAATCTATAGCAACAAGCTAAAGTAAACAATACCAAATACTTAATGACCAGCTAGAGAATTTTTTGTTTTTCTCAATTAGTTGTAACATCTACAATGAAAAATTAAGCAAACAAAGTACAAGTTAAGCTAGAATAATAAGATAAACTAAGTAGAAGGCAAAAATTTAACACTTATCAAGAACCTAAACTAGCAAAAAGCTAAACCAAACAAAAATCAATAATGATCATACTTAGAATCATAAACATGAATAAGGCTAAGAATCAACCAACTTCCCAATAATGTAAAAAGATCAAATTTTTGCTTAATGGAGCACGCAATAACTATAATTAAAAGTAAAACACAATTTCCACTAAGAAAGATGCATAAAACATAAAGAGCACAATACTGACATAAAGCTGGAATTCATATTTTTCTATATAAAATGTGATCACCTCTAAATAGTGCTTCTAAGTTTTAAAATTTATAAACCTATATTTTATCCTTAACTCAGTTTAACAAGCAAGTGTACCTATTATTTTATTGCATGAATGAGTATAGAGTCATCTCCACTAGGATCGGCTACAAACACTAATATTAAATAATCTTCCTATTATCTAGCAAATTAAATTTATCAAGTGATTACTCGTTAACACTCTAAATTACTAACTAAACTATACTAATCCACAAACTAATGCCACTAACATAATGATTACAAAAACAATTACTAATAGCACACTTAACAAATAGACTTGCTTCACCACTTAGCATAATTTCACCATTAATCTTATCCTAATGATTGTTATATGTAAGGAATCACTAGTATGTAAGTATTCTTCTTACAATTACTTACGTCTAGTCCTAATTGTGTCTATTAGAATCTCTTCTAAATTAACAAGTAACTCAAATCACATTAATGATACATAATTTGTCAATTTCCCTAAGAATACAACAACTTTCCTAATAATATCTCTACTATCAAAAGTAAGGAGTTCCAATGAATTAGATCTATTTAATAGAATTTTCTCTCAACATACTCTATTAAAATCCAACCTAAGTCAATGTGATGCACTACACCGTACTTAGATTAATCAAGTTCAATTCATTAGGAATAACAAACATTAGGAAACTACTATTCCATGCACATAACTGTACTAAGTGGATGTAGCAAATCCTAACGTACTATTCATATATAATAAAACAATAGTATAAACTAGTAGAAATCATAATTAAAAAGAAATAAAAAAAGGAATCAAGAAAAACCCCCTTTTATTCCACTATAAGTCTTATGAATATACGAACAACAAAGTCCAATTAGCTCTCTCAAGTAATTTTGGGAAGAATACGATTTACACTAATGATTGTATAGAAGAAAAATTGAACAAAACACAAAATGGTACAAAGATAGATGAATAGGTGTATTATGGGTTGGTAATATGATATATGATGTATGATCTAATGTCTTCCTTCTTTCATTTGAAAATTGTGGTATATTTAAATTCTTCTCATCAAAGGGCTCAAAATATATCACTTCAAGACATCTCCTAGTGTTAAGACTTGTTCCACACACCAGTTCATACAATAAAGTTAAAAAGGAATAGTTATGTCTACTCCCATCATGCCTATGACTTAGGGAGTGATCTTTTTGTCACAAACATTCCACCTCATCACTCCTGAAATTGAGGGTGTGATCATCCTTCTGAGGTAAAGTCACAACTGTGATAATCAGGTGGAAACATAACTTCAACCTTGATCACTTCCCCGATCACGATCATGATGGAGGGAGTAACGAGTGATGGACACTCAAATCTTCTTTTATCACACCTATGATTACTGTAAAACTCTTTATTCTTGTGTATTTTCATCTCCTCTTCACTTTGTCTTGAATAAATTGCATCTCCTTACTCTTGAATAATCTAAAATTGATATATTACACAATTAAATATCAAGAACTTAAGAAACAAACATAATTATGGTCAATTTATACCTAAATGTACCTAAAAAGTGTAGAGTGATTTATACTTATCAAAGTTCTCCATACTTAAGCTTTGCTTATCCTCAAGCAAATACTTAAAAACAATCAATGAACTCAACAACTTTTTCGATTGCATATTCAACAAAGCATTCTTAGTGGATTAACTTTGTGCCTAACACATTGTGTTCTTAGTATACACAAACCAAAATCCTAAGACTAATCAAAGTAAAACATACTTCCCCTTTACTATTTAATGATAGCTTCTAAAGGTACAACATCGACCCAAAATCCAACAGAGCAAAAGAAAATTGGTTATACTTCATCCACTTTCGTAAGTATATAAAAAAAACCCTTTGATCACTTCTTAAGCACACTAATCTAGTAGAAAAGTACATTACATCCATTTTTCTCCTGTATTTCTACTTTTTTTATTGAATCTCTCCGAAAACAACTCACACATTACATTTTCAATTTTTTCTCTTTTTTTTTTTTTTCTCAATAGAAGAATAAAGACCAAAGATTAGCATCGAAGTCAGACTTTTCTCTTCAAAGGGACCAAAGCCCGCCTTTACTAACTCAATTCTTATATATTCTTATTGCAAAGTTATGAAGATAAAAATTAATAGCAGGGTTAAAATTTACTCTTCTAAGGGGCCAAAGCTTACCTTTACTAATTCAATCCTTAAACACAACAATTTACTCTATTTTAAAGAGATTCTCAAGGAGCATCAACAAGTGAATCATTTCATTTGCCCTTTTCATTTAAGATTAAATGAAGACCAAAAGTAATTGAAAAGTAGATATACCACTTAGTAAGTGTAGAAACACAACCATTTAACCTTGCACTAAAGACTTTGATTCACTTCTAACCTCTAAATTCATTCATTAAATAGTAAGTAAGTTTGCTTTACTTAGATTTTATCTCACAATTTTAATCAAGTATACTAAATCCACAAGTGGTGAGTAAGACACAAAATTAACTACTATTTTGTCAAATCTACAATCTTATTAAGTCAATTCATAACTTGAAACAAACAAACTTAAGTGGAAGATCTTTGATAAGTGGGTTTAAATCTTCCCTACACTTAGAGAAAGACGTTTTCCTCAATGTCTATGAAAAGGAACAACTAGAAAAATGAAAAACAATAAACAATGAGAATAGGACTTCCCTGATATATCAAGTTTGATCAATGCGTTAGGCCATACATCATCAAAATGGACATCCTTCAAACTTCACAAAAAATGGAACAACAAAAGAGACCAGGCCATTAAAACAAAATGAAAACAAAACATAATAAACACATGATATAAGAGTCTCCATTTAAAATACATTATTGAGGTTAAGCTCTTAAATAGTTAGTAAGTCTAAAACAGAAAAAAACAAAACAAAAGAAAACATAATCAGTCATCATTGGCTTTAGTTTCCTCATCAAAGCCATCCTCCTCTTCTCCTAATGACTCTTCTTTATGGTCATTCTTGGCCTCTAGTCCTTCCACTTTCAACTAGGCTCCTTAGGTCTCCTTTGAATCATTACTTTCATCTTCCTCCAATCCGTCCTCCTCATTACCAAAGTCTTCTTCTTCTAACCTATCACCTTCTACTTGTTGGGGGTTACTTGCTGGTAAGGGAATTGGATGCTAGTTAGGACCCATATTCTCTTGAGTTGGGGGACGAAAAAAAAAAAAAAAAGGGAAAGGATGGTTGCTCCTATAATTATGGCAATATTCTTTAAGAATTCAATGATAACATGAGCACAAAAAAATTAAATCAACTTAAGCACAAATTTTTTTTAAATAACAAACATAAGCTAGATGTAAATGAATTTTAAATTTCTTAATGATGTCGCTCCCAAGCAACAAAGCTAAAAACTTAATCCCCTCTAGTTAAAGCTTCCGAGTTTTAAAATTTAGAAACCTATATTCTATCTTTAACTTGGTTTAACAAGCAAGTATACCTATTGTTTTATAGCACGGATGAGTATAGAGTCATCTCTAGTAAGAATAGCTACAAACACTAGTACTAATTAATCTTCTATTATCTGGGAAACTAAATTTATTAAGTGATTACTTACTAACACTCTAAATTACTGGCTAAACTATACTAATCCACAAACTATTGCTACTAACACAATAATTGCAAAAACGATTACTAATAACACACTTAACAGATAGACTTGTTTCACTACTTAGCACAATATCACCATTAATCTTATCCTAATGATTGTTATCTGTAGGGAATCACTAGTGTCGAGCCTAGTTTTTTTTTTAATTAGGTCTTCTTTAATACAATCAATATTAAACCCTACCCGTTTAGTATAGACCTTCAACTAAGGTCTAAAGAAAACCGTTTTTTTTTTTTATATTTTATATCTTGAAATCATTTTAGAGTCGCCACCTGACTGCAGTTAGGAAAAATGATTAAGTTATGACCAATTGGGTGAATTAGTTATAACTTAGCTACTACCCTTTTAATAAAAATCCTATTTTGAAAAATGGTCTTTAAAACAAGATATTAGGATTTGGGGGTTAGGAGCTTTAAACACTTATGAGTACCATTAACTTTCCAAATTTAAAATTAAACTTAAAAAAATCACCTTTCAATTTTTAAAGATAGAATTCAGCTATTAATTACTCTAATTGAATAAACGAAGTAATTTAAGCTAAAAAAAAAAAAGGAAAATTAAGTTTTTCATTTTTATTATCACCCTATAAGTACCTACGTACCCACTATTCAGGATCAAACATACATAATTCTTTTTTTTTTATAAAAATTTAGTAGGTTGATGGATTTTAATTCCGAAGAAGGTTCAATTTACATTTTTATGTAGTTCAATTTATTTAAGGAAATTTTCCTAGTTAGTGTTTTATTTTTTAAAACTCTAAAATAGTCTTAATTTGGCAAAAAGGTCCATTTATTTTTATTTTTGGAAAACCTAATTTTTTATAAGTGATAAAATGAGTTTGTTTATTCACTAACTCATTTATTTGTTTTTGTTACCTTGTTTATTCATCTCTTTATTTATCTATCTCTATAAGTAAATAAAAGATTCTCCTTTTCTTTACTTTTTTTTGTTTTTCTTCTTTTTTTCTTTCTTCTTCTTCTTCTCTCTTTCTTCTCTTCTTTTTTTTTTTAATTTTTACAAATACATGAACAAAAGGATAAACAAATAAATTTAAAATAATAAAAAAATAAACAAATAATAATAATAAAAATTGCAAATCAGGTCGTGTCGACTCGAGTCAGCTTTATCAACTTGCGGTCGACTTGAGTCGGCTCCAATCGGCTTTGGTTGGCTTCGATCGACTTATATAACTTAGGTTTTTGGATGTAAGGATTTTGATGGTAGTGGTGGTTTTCATCGAAAATAGCCATGGAGGTGGCTATCTTAGATATAGAAAGTGTTGTATGTATGTTTTTTAGAGTGATTCCAGTGCTTGTGTCTATTGAAGATGAAAGACCAACCTTGATTTATACAGTTGGCATGAACCTTAAGTTGAGCAAGTCAGGAAAAACGAATTAATTCGCTAAAATCTATTAATGGGTTTAGACCCGAAAAATTAGTTTTTTTTTTTTTTAATTACACATTTGACCAAATTTTGATAGGTTTTAAGGTAGATTCAAAAGTAGACCATGCATATTATACGTGGTGAAATCGTGTAATGAAATCGATAAAAAATGGCCTCATATGCCATGCGTGTGAAACAAAAAAATTTAGGGTATGCTTGTTTGCTAAGTGTATAGGGAAAATAGGAAAATAGGAAAAAATACAAAAAAATAGAAAATTTAGAAAAAGCCTAAAAATAAAAACTTTTAAGAAAATACCCAAATAGGAATAAAAATAATAATAAGAAAAAATTATAATAAAATAATAATAATCATAAAAATTAAAAAAAAAAAAGGAGATAAAAATGAAGTCTCTACAATTACTCCTCTTTATGGTGGATTTTGAGTAAAATTTTATCACAAAAACAAATGAAAAACTATTTTTGCCTAATTATGGATTTTATTCTAAGAAGTGTTACAACTAGCTAACTATCATAAGGCTTGTCTACTAGGGGCTTTGGTGAAGAAGAAAAGAAATGAAGTTTGGTTGTACTCTCATGAGTTAAAAAACTGAGGTGAGACGAGTGAAGTGCTCCCTAAGCTAGCTAAGGCTCTAAAAAGAATGAGAAAACTTAGTCATGCCCTAATAAGCTAACTAACCAAGATAGGTAAAGCATTCCTAGAGTTGACTAAGACCCTAAATTGAATGAGAAAACTTGATCTTGCCCTAATAAGTTGACTAACCAAGATAAGTAAGGCACTCCTAGAGTTAGCTAAGACCTTAAACTTAATGACAAAACTTAGTCATGCCTTAATGAGCTGACTAACCAAGGTAGGCAAACCGCTTCTAAAGCTAGCTAAGACCCTAAATTGAATGAGAAAACTTGGTCATGCAGTAATGAGCTAACTAACCAAGGCAAGCAAAGCGCTCCTAGAGATGGCTATGACCTTAAACTGAATGAGAAAACTTGGTCATGCTCTAATGAGCTGACTAACTAAGGTAGGTGAAGCACTCTTAGAGCTAGCTAAGACCCTAAACTAAATGAGAAAACTTGGTTGTACCCTAATGAGTTGACTAAGCAAGGTGGGCAAAGCACTCATAGAGGTGATTAAGACCCTAAACTAAATGAGAAAACTTAATCGTACCCCAATGGGCTAATAAACTAAGGTGGGTAGAGTACTTCGAAAGCTGGCTAAGGCCCTAAACTGAATGAGAAAACTTTGTTGTGCCCCAATGAGATAACTAACTAAGGTAAGTGAAGCGTTCTTAGAATTGGCTAAGACCCTACATTAAATGACAAAACTTGGTTGTGCCCCAATGAGTTGACTAACCAAGGTAGGCAAAGCGCTCCAAGAGCTGACTAAGACCTTAAAGATTTAGAAAATTTGGTTGTACCCCCTTGGGCTGACTAACCAAGGTAATTGAATCGCTCCTTGAGCTAGCTAAGACCGTAAAAATTTAGAAAACTTAGTCGTACCCCCTATAGGCTAACTAACCAAGTTAGGCAAAGCACTCCTTAAGCTGACTATGACTACAAAGATTTGAAAAACTTAGTCATGCCCCCTATGAGCTAACTAACCAAGGCAAGCAAAGCACTCCTTAAGCTGGCTAAGACCCTAAAGATTTGGAAAACTTAGTCGTACCCCCTATGGGCAAACTAACCAAGGCGAGTGAAGCGCTCCTTGAGCTAACTAAAACCTTAAAGATTTAGAAAACTTGGTTGTGCCTCCAATGAGCTGATTAACCAAGGTAGGCAAAGTGCTTCTTGAGTTGGCTAAGACCCTAAAAGATAATTAGAACTTAGTTGTACCCCTTATGGGCTAACTAACTAAGGCGGTTAAAGCGCTCCTCGAGCTAGCTAAGACCCTAAAGATTTAGAAAACTTTATCGTACCTCCTATAGGCTAACTAACCAAGGTGAACAAAGTACTCCTTAAGCTAACTAAGACCCTAAAGATTTAGAAAACTTGGTTGTATCCCCTATGGGTTGACTAACCAAGGTAGTTGAAGTACTTCTTAAACTGGCTAAGACCTTAAAGATTTAGAACACTTGGTTATACCCCCTATAGGCTAACTAACCAAGGTGAACGAAGTGCTCTTAGAGTTGACTAAAACCCTAAACTGAAATGCACCTTATGGGTTAGCTCAAAAAACTATTATGGATATAGTCATAGAAATATTGGTCATATAGCTTAATTGCCAATGCAATTTTCAAAAACCAATATGCTAACATCGTATGGAAGTACTTACCTGGTCTTGTTGATAGTGCCCAAACTATCAAACCTTTTTTTGAAAAGCCCTATCAGAATTAACCAATTCATGCTTTGATCCTTTATTGTCAACTCGAGTGATCTTGATGCAGAACGTTTGAGTCTTTACTAGCCCTTTTTAGAGAAATCATGGAAATTAACTCAATACAGAATGCCACCTACTGTTTTTTTCTTTTTAGAACTTTTATGAACTAAAACCCTTATTCCTGACTAATGAACATCTATCGTAAGGTGATTGCTTACTTGGATTCTACACTTCCCTGAAAAACAGACAATAAAAATCCCCTTCAAGGGGGATCAATCAGTAATAAAGTATTTTAAAGAGTTTTTTCAATTACCAATGTCCTAAATCTCACTTCTCAACTTCTTTTGTATTTTCAATGTATAGGTTCGATTAAATGAAGTAAAGGGAGTTGCACCTTTCAATGGAGAGTGTGATTATTCCAACGATGACAATGGCTAAGGATACTAACTTTGCTTATAGATATTGAAAATTAGACTACAATGACATTCAGAATGATTTGCACTTTTTTGTTCTGAGTAAAAATTTCCACTAACTTCTCATAGATAGTACAACTTTACAACAACAGCATTTACAGGTTCTCTTAATTCTAGACCATTCATTTGAGACAAAATTAAAGCCCCTCCCGATAATACTGGCTTCACGACATAAGGCCTCTATAATTGGGAGCAAACTTCCCTCTATAGTCTTATGCATTAAGGAGAGCCTTTCTCAACACCAGGTCACCTTCTTTGAAGTTCTAGGGTTATACCCTTTTATTGAAGGCCTAAGCCATTCTTTGTTGATAGCACTGATTATGTTACACGGTTGTCAATCTCTTTTCGTCAATTAGATTCAATTACTTAATTGTTTCTTTACCCAATTGACTTCATCAATTTGAGTTTTTGATAGTACCTTGAGTGATGGGATCTCAACCTCTATTAGTAACACTGCTTCAGTGCCATATACCAAAGAGTAAGGTATTGCCTCAATTGACGTTCTGATGGAAGTTCGATAGGCCATAAGTGCTAATAGCAACATCTTACGCCAATCCTTATACGTAACAACCATTTTTTCAATGATTCTTTTGAGGTTTTTGTTGGCTGCTTCAACGGCTCTATTCATATGGGTTCAATAAGGAGTAAAGTTCCTATGGATGATCCTGAATTGTCAGTACAATTCTAACATAAGCTTATTGTTGAGATTGGTGCCATTGTTAGTAATGATCATTTTCGGAGTCTCATATCGGGTCAAGATATCTCTCTTAATGAACTTAACTACGACCCCTTTAGTAATGCTTAAGTAAGATTGGGCCTCAACCCATTTGTTGAAGTAGACGATGGTGACTAGTATAAAGCAATGCCCAATGGATGCTTTCAGAGTAATCGAGCCAATGATATCTATATGCCACATTAAAAAAGGCTAAGGTGTTGAGAGTATGTGTAGTTCTTAAGGTAGGGCATTTATCTTACTTGCATAAACTTAGCATAAGTGACAATGCCTAACGTGTTTGATGTAATTGCCTTCCTTTATTGATCAGCAATACCTTAGCCTCATAATTTTCTTAGCCAGCATATAACCGTTCACGTAAGGACCACATACTCCTTCGTGTACTTCTTTCATTAACATCTTAACCTCCTTGTTGTCCACATACCTTAAAAGTGTGCTGTTAAAAGAGCATCGGTATAAAGTAGACTCGCTTATTAAGAATTGAGTAGCCAATCTCCTAATCATCTTTCTATCCTTTTTCTCAGCTTCTTTAGGGTATGTGCCTTGTTGTAGGAATGTCTTAACATCATGGTACTACGACTTTTGGTCATTCATACCCTCATTTGCTAAGCAAAAGGCAAGCTTATCTTCAATTTCAATAGTAAGAGGTTGAATCTCGACTCCACCAGATATTTAGATCATGGATGCTAGAGTGGCTAAGGCATCGGCAAACTGATTCTAAGTCCTTGATACATTATTGAAGGTGATTTCTTTGAATTTCTCCATCAATTCAGTTAAGTGTTGGTGATAAGGTACTAGTTTAGAATCCTTCGTCTTGTATTCTCCGCGAGCTTAGCCGATAATGAGTAAAGAGTCCCCATACACTTCTAATTCTTGAATATCTTTATTTAAGACCATTTTGAGTCTAATGATGCATGCTTCATATTTAGTGATATTATTATTATATGGGAAAACGAGCCTTATAGCCATAGGTTATTGAGTACCTTTAGGGTATATTAGTACTGCCCTAATTCCACACCTAGACATATTGGTTACCCCATCAAAGAACATCTTCCATTTCGGTGGCTCATCAACTTCTCCTTTATCAAGGCTTCCCTTGATTGCCAAGATATCTTCATCGGGGAAATTGACTTGTACTTCTTAGGGGGGGACTATCGGAGGGATTTTCTACTAACTGATCTACTAGAGCTTGCCCTTTAACTAAATTTCGGTTCACGTACATAATGTAGAACTTTGATAGTAACATTTGCCACTTTGAGATTCAACCAATTAGGGCTGGTTCGTCTGTCAAGTACTTTAAGGGATTATGTCGAGTCAATAATTCAACTTGGTAGTAGAGTATGTATTGTCTAAGCCGATGCATTACCTAGACCAAAGCATAACAGGTTCTTTCAATTTCTAAATATTTCTGTTCCCCTTCAATAAATTTCTTACTTAAGTAGTATACAGCCCGTTTTTTTCCTTCCTCATCTTCCTAGCTAAGCATGCACCCCATGGACTCCAATAATATTGCCAAGTATAAGAATAAAGGCTTCCCAAGTTTTGGAGCTACCAAAATTGGAAGATTCATAAGGTATTCTTTAATCGTTGTAAAAGCTTACTCACACTCTTTGTCCTAATTGATCTTGATGTTCTTTTTCAACAACTTAAACAAAGGACGTCACTTGTCCTTGAGTTGAGATATGAATCGGGCTATGTAGTTCAAACGGCCTAATAAGCCTTTAATTTCTTTAAGTGTGCATGGCAAAGGTAAGTCAACTATTGCTTTGACTTTATTAGGGTCCACTTCAATGTCGCTTTGGCTGATTATAAAGCCCAACAATTTCCCTGAAGTCACTCCGAAGGTATACTTCTCTAAGTTAAGCTTCAACTAGAATTTTCTTAACCTATCAAACAATCTCCTTAGACTATCTACATGATTTTCTCCTTCTTTGGAATTTGTAATCTTATCATCAACATATACTTTAACTTCTTTATGCATCATGTTATGAAAGATTGTGACCATGGCCCTTTGATAAGTTGCCTCAGCATTTTTGGGTCCAAAAGGCATTACTTTGTAGCAAAATATACCCTAAGTTGTAATAAATGTTGTTTTGGCTTTATCTTTTTTGGATATTTGAATTTGATTATATAAGGAGAATCCATCCACAAAAGAGAAAAAATGGTTTTCAGTTGTATTATCAACTAAGACATCAATATGGGGTAAGGAGAAATTATTTTTAGGGGTTGCTTGATTAAGGTCTCGAAAATCCACGCACACTCTGACTTTTCCATTCTTCTTCATAACTAGTAGTATGTTGGCTACCCATTCATAATAATCAAATACCTCAATGAAACTGACCTTTAGTAATTTTCTAACTTCTTCCTTGATCTTTAATAGGATATTCAGTTGGAACCTTCTTAACTTTTATTTCTTAGTTTTAATATCCTTTCAAATGGGTAAGCGATGGACCACGATCAATGGATTCAATCCAAGCATATCTTCATAAGACCATGCAAACACATCTTGGTATTCAAATAATACTATGATCATTTCAGCCTTTTGTTCTTCTTTTAGATTCCCTCCAATTCTCAATATCCTGGCATTGTCATTAATCCCAACACTAATCGTCTCAATTGGCTCATCAATGGAAATTCTACTCATTTCATGTTTTTGCTAGCTTTCTTGCATGTCATTATGGTCAATGATATCACTCCCGATGACTAACCTAGTAGGGCTAGAGGTGATATTAATATTTTCATCACCTATCTACGTGAGGTATCCATGGCCTTTGTTCGAAGCATTAGATCTAGGAAAAAGAATGTAAAAGCAAGAGTGTAAGTAAGGAAGAAGTGAAGAGAAAAGAGACTATTTTTTATTTGGAGGAATCTTCTTTTAAGTACAATTATTTGTAGACCAAAGGTAATTTATTACAAAACTCTATAAAATACTAAACCGTGATTCATCCTTTACCCTAGGGAAGACTTATTGCTATTCATAGAGATGGAGAACCAATTATTCAAGTACTGGGACTTATTGGATGGACTAGCCACTTTATTTATGCTGGAGGTGTCCTTTTTAGCAGGCTTTGAATTTTAAACTTCAGCCTAGATGAAAGTTTTTTATAATGGTAGGAAGGTCATTAAAGCATGATATAATCTATCACCTCTTTTTCCCTTCGCTTGCGTATTTTGTAGCTCATCCATTAGAGTTAGGATGTAACGTAGCCCATAGGTTCCAAACTGGCCTTCTTTAAATTTCGGCCTCTCATACTTCTCTTGATTAGTAATCATGTACACCTCTTTGAACATTTGGAGCGTAAAGTCCTCTTGATTCTCAGTGTTAATATAGGGTATGGCCATTTCTTTATATATTCCGTAATCTTAGTCGCCCAAAATCATTATGACCAGGCCATTAGAGATGAACTTAACCTTTTGATGAAGACTCAAAGGTACAACTCCTGCTGAATGTATCCAAGGTCTTCCCAATAACAAATTAAAGGTCCTTGGGATGTCTAAAACTTGGAATCAAATGTTGAACATTTGTGGGTCGATATCAACTGATAAATCAATCTCCCCTATAATTTTTCTCCTGGATCCATCGAAAGCCCAAACCATTGTTGAGCTTGGTTTAATTACAGTCGCATCGATGCCTAATAGATCCAAGGTAGCGAGAAGGTAAACTTTCAATGATGAGCTATTGTCGATGAGGACTCTTACTGTGATAATGTTGTTTACCCTTACTATTATGAAGAGGGGTTTAGTGTATTGATGGCCTTCTTACCTAGTTCCTCTATAGAGAAAGAAATCTAATCCATGGTAAGGATAGAGTTAGTGACAAACCCTATTCTTTCAAGGGGTATTTCATGAGGGACCTTGACTTCCCTCAATGTTCTGAACAAAGCTTTTCGATGCAGTTCTAATGCCATTAATAAAATCATGAGGGATATTTGTGTTGAAGTCTTAACGAGCTGATCCATTACTTTATACTCACTAAACTCGATTACCTTGGTGAAGGCAAACAATCCTTCCTCACGTTCAACTGGTTCATCTTTTTGTCTTTCTAGCATAGCTTTCTTTTTCAAGTCTTCCCTTGGATCATAGATTATACCAGAGTGGGTAATCCTTCTTATAAGTGAGCTCGATTGCCCTTGATTTACTGCTTGGTAGTTAAGAGGGGCAGTTTTATAACTTTCAAGAGCTAAAGGCACATGGAAGGTATACATTTTAGTCTATGGAACTTGTTTCTCCTCTTGCTTGAAGAATCTATAAACTTGAGGCTCTCAATTGGAACCAATCGTGTTGATGGTAGGATCTGAATTGTCAAATATCATATTGATGATGGGCCTATGGTTAGGCAAGGGGTTGTTGTCAATGTTTGGAATTGGAGCCTCAGCAAAGTCTAATTGGATTATGCCTTCGTCGATTAAATCTTGAATTTTATTTCTTAATCTCTAACATGAGTCTGTTAAATGGCCTATTTTCCCTAAATGATATTAACATCTGGTGTTGGGATAAAAAAATTTTGGTCTATATCTTTCATTGGGAGGCTTAGAATGGATCAAATTATCTTTTCTCAATTTTTCAAGGACTTGACTAAGGGGAATCAATATCTTGGTGAACTATCTCAGAACCCTATTGATGTGTGGTTGACTTTGAAATTGTTGTTGTATTGGTGGAGGATTTGTTCTGAAGGAGACTCGATATTAGGCCTAGTGTTTGAATTTAGCATGCCGATAGTTGCTTCTTTAGTTTTGCTTGTAGTAGGCTTTACAGAAGATGCTTTTCTATCTAATGGCTCCTGTAACTTACCAAAAGTGATAGAACTTTCAATCCGACATCCTATGGCTACTACCTCTGCGAAATTGGAGGAGGCTTGCCCAATCAAATGAGAAAAGTAAGGTCTTTCAAGAGTATTAATAAAAGCTGAAGTTAACTCCTTTTCAATCATGGGGGGGTAGATATTCTTATAGCTAAGGATCTCTACCTCTAGGCATACTCCTTAAAGGACTCATTATGGCTTTTTATCAAGGCAACTAAGTCCATCATGGTTGGTGCCACTTTAACATTAAATTTATACTGCTCATAAAATGCCTTAGCTAGATTTTCCCATATGTTCACCTGATCCAGATCCAATTGGGTATATAAGTCAAAGTAGGGCTAGTTAGGTTGTCCTAAAAGTCTGAACCATAAGCTGATCATATTACATGTACTTGCCCATCTTATGTACATATAGTAGGGTGTACAGTTTAGGGCATCCAGTCCCATATTACTTTTCGAAGTCAGGCACTTTGAATTTTTCCAGAAAACTTCCATAGTTGTAAGCAAAGAAGTTTGTTATATTAGCTTGCTCGAATCCATTATACCCTTAAAGCATTTTCATTTTTTCAATGATTTGTTGGGTTAGTTGTTTCTTAAGCTCTTTTAGACTGTCTTGATCAACTTTAGGCATTGGATTGATCGGAAACAAGTAAGTGTTCAGCTCGAAAGTCGGGTTAACTTTTGGAAAGACCCCTTTTGTCTCAAAGGATTCAAAGGCTTGGTTAACTTTTGGGTAAGCTTCTTTAGCTTCGAGGGGTAGGGCTTCAACATTCTCCCCGTATCGAGCATTAGAACTTTCTTTGTTTGATGGAGCCATAAACTTCCATAAACTTAAGTAAGGCAATGCTGTTAGCAAGAAAGCTCAGTTGATCTGCAATTTTCCCCACTATTCGTTCCAAAGATTGGAACCTCAACTCAGTAAGATCAACAAGTTCAGGGTTAACACTATTATTGCTGTTGATATTATGATTTCCTTAGTTGGCCATTCTAGTCTATAAGCAAGTTCGAATAGGACTTTTTTGGAAGGTTTGACGCTCGGGAGCCATCTTAGCAACCTGTTTAAGATCACTTCTCAATAAGTTAGCACACGAATATTTTAATTTTTGAAAGAATGCAAATGAATAAAACGCAAGTGAGCTACACCAATGCAAAAGGAATAGAGTCAATGAATAACTAGCAAGATGGTAAAATAGAAAATTTTTTATTTTTGTAGCTTGATACGAGGCAAGCGCACCTATCAATTTTAATATAGTCGGATATGAGTCCGAGTCGATCCCTCAGAGATTTTGAGTACTAATATTAGCTTTAGCTTTATTATCTAACCAGAAGATTATGATGAGTTGAATGAATTAAAAATACTGAAATTAACAACTAAACTACTTATGAGACTTAATTACGCAAATTAGAAAGCAATAAAACTATGAACGACTTCAAGTATGCAATGATGTATTTAGGAATTATTTCCCCTAGTGTTTAACATGT